>OX457086.1:28068449-28098212 GCA_949752835.1 Empis stercorea
ATGTTTGTGAAATAGGATGCAACACCTCCGCGGGGGACTGGATTGAAGAAATGAGAAATTATTTTCTTAAAAACACTATTTCACACCTTATGCGAAAAATTTAGTTCCATTCTTATCACATAGAAATATTACACTTGAAAATTTATTATATAGTTATGAAAATTGAATATTTGGAATATGAAATGACTATAAAACAAGCCACACTTTATTTATAACCATTCAACTTACAAATTAGGTGCAATAGGTTAGTGCTTACCCAATTCACTCAGATTTTAACCCGCTGCTCTGTTTAGGTGGAGGAGGAGGTATATATAAGGAACAACCCACATGGGAGAGTTAATTGAAAAAAAATGAAAAAATAGTTTTTTAATAATAAAATTTTACACGTGAATTTATAAATTTTATTTAAATCTTCGTTTTCATTAAATCCTAGGTGGATCAAAAGGACTTACAACTTGCAGATTTTTTTTTGTATATCAATTTGTATATGTCAGTTGAGAATTTGGACTGAGTTTAACTTACCAATGAATAAAAACAAATTAACACTGTTATACTAATTTTTAAATTTTGGAATTACTAGAGCAGAAAAGGTTGGAATTTTGGGTTGAAAACTATATTTGAAAGCTAATATCTAATCTAAGACCTTTGCGAAAAATTTGAATTTCACGAACAACATAATACATATATAAAATTAAAAGTTATAATTTTTTCAAAACTATTAATGTTGTACAATTATAAATTATTACCAAGTTTCAATAAATAAATACTCGAAATTGTATATATGCAATATAATATTAATTTTTAAAATGTCGAAATTTTCACAACCGTAAAATGAAGAGGGTTGAAGGTACAGGTCTCGTTTTTATGTACAAGGTGTAGAATAGTGTTATTAAGAAACTGATTTTTCATTTTTTTGATATAGTCTCCCGCATAGGGGATATTGCTTATTTCATTAAAAAAAACCCTTCTCTACTTTAATGAGATGGTGGTTTATAATTTTAAGTGATTTCGCAAGGTTTGAAATTATGGTTCCTGGCATAGAAGTTACAAAGCCGTACATAAAATCTGGACCATTTTATAGCCATTTTCAATTTTAAAAATTTAACTTTGAAAATATCGAAATTCAAAAACAACTAACATAAAGAGGGTTGAGGGGATGGGGCTGATTTTTTCTTATAAGGTGTAAAATTTTATTGTTAAAACAGTATTTTTCCATTTTTTTTAATTAGAGCCCCGCGGAAGGCATGGAGCTTGTTTCCTAAATATACCCCCTCCTCCACCCAAAAAGAGCAGAAGGATAAAATTTGGAGTGATTTGGATTACCACGAACCTGTTGCACCCAATTTATAAGGTTCAAGTTAATATCTAAACTGTGGCTTATTTTATAGTCATTTTAAGTTCCAAAAATTAAATTTTCATAAACTATATAATAAATTTTGAAATGTAGCATTTCTAAATGATGTAGAATAGAGGGGGTTGCAGGTATGGAAATAATTTTTCGCGCAAGCTCTATCATAGTATTTAAAAAAAACTAATTTCTTAGTTTTTTAATCCAGTCCCCCGAGGAGGTGTTGCCTCTTGTTTTATAAATATACTTCCTCAGCTATGTTAAAGGAGAAAAGGGTGAAAATTTTGAATGATTGCGAAAGGTACTGATCTATTATGCCTAACTTACAAGATACAAGGCCCTATCTTAAATGCGACATATCTTATGACCATTTTTAATACAAAAAACACAATTTTAATAGCCCTTTTAAAAGTCTTTCACTATAAGTGAAGGTGGGGTAGAGGTATGGGGCTAATTTTTACGGAGAAGGTGTAAAATAGTATATTTAAGAAACTCATTTCTCACTTCTTTAATAAATTTCCCCACTGAGGCGTTGCAACTTGTTCCATATATAAGCCCTTCATCCACTTAAAAAAGGCGGGGGGTATTTTTTTTAATATGGAATGGAAAGGCACTTACCTGTTGTACCTATTTTAGAAGTAATAGTGTTTAACGTAAAACCTTACAGGTTTCATAGGCATATCAATTTTAAAAAATTTATCTTTAATATTACCATAAAATAATGGGGCGGGGACCCAGGGCTCTAAATTTTTGTTATGTTCTTTGTATAATGTCTGTTCATAAACCTGTGAAACAGAGTAAAGATCCGACTATATTAAGGTGTGTTTTTTAACGTGCACAAAAATTATGCATTTTTAACACTCCATGGAGGGGGTTTGCAGGGATATCATTCTAAAAAGGATATCATAAACATAAAATTCCATCCTTTATTTACGTTTCTGCAAATTTTTTATTGAATTGAATATGTTTTAGAACTATTTCTAAGTGATTGAAAAAGTCTATTTTTGCTTTGCGTACGGCGGACACGAAATTTTTTTTTGCTGATTCTGGTTCCCTGACATCTAAAACGTAAGAAAAAATTTAAAATTCCGAAAAAAAAATTTTCGAAATTTGCTCTGCACCACAAGGCTTCATATATAAAGATATGAAGCAAAATTGATCATGTTCAAAATGAAGAAAATTTTCAAATACCGCCTCACAAAATAGTTTACCGTTAATAGAATGTACTATAGGAAAAGACAAAATTAGATGTTTAATAGATACAGGTTCTAGTACTAAAATTTTAAATGAAAATAAACTCCTCCAATATAAAAGAAAATTTTTATCCAACCCTTTGTACCTGGGTTCAATAAATGCAGGAATTAGTACAGTACAAAAACAAATAATCACACATTTACCAAAAGAATTCAAGGAAGATAATTTAGTTGTATGCAATTTAATGAAATTAAACAGGTAAAACTTTGATGGAATAATTGGACAGAATTTACTAAAACCGATTGGAGCAATAATTGACATGAATAAAGAAGTTTTGATAATAAATGGGAATGAAATACCTTTCCATGTATCCATATAATCATGATAAAATTTACCTGAAATAAATTCTGAAATAAATCACTTTTTAAAGACTTAAATAACGAGGAAAGTATAGAATTACGAAATTTGTTAAAAAATTATGAGAATCTATTCTACAAGGAAGGGGAAAACTTAAGTTGTACCTTTATATTGAACATCAAATTATCACAACGACAAATAGACCAACCTTCTCCAAAATTTACAGATTTCCACAAATTCATGAACAAGAAGTTAACAATCAAATTACTGATATGCAAGGAATAATTAAAGACAGTAATTCTCCATACAACAGCCCTTTGTGGGTGGTCCCAAAAAAGGCAAATAATTCAGGAAAGAAAAAATGGCGATTGGTGGTGGACTACAGAAAACTTAACGAGATAACTGTAGAGGATAAATTTCCTATACCCAATATAGGAACGATATTGGATAAATTAGGAAAAGCCCAATATTTTACCACCTTAGATTTGGCTAAGGGGTTCCACCAAATCTTGGTAAAAAAAGAAGATCGTCTACAGACGGCCTTTTCAACACCGTCTGGATAAGTGCAAATATTTTGCCAAACAAACCGAATATTTAGGGCACATACTAACCCCAAATGGAGTAAAACCAAACCCAAAAAAAGAAGATGATATTAATTTTAAAGCTAAAGTTGCCAACAACCCAAAAGCAAATAAAATCGTTCTTAGGAATTACCGGTTATTACCGAAAGTTTATTAAAAATTATGCTAGTGTCGCTCAACCTTTAACAAAGTTTCTAAAGAAAAACGCTAAAATTAATATAAAAGACACATTTAATTTAATTTTTGTGTTTTTGTAATTTTAATAATTTTTACTTTCCCTTTTATGAATTCACACTTCCAGTATATAGGTAGGTATATATCTCCTCACCTGGCCATAACTCTTAAACGGCTTGACCGATTGAGCTCAAATTTGGAAGTTCAGCTCGTGTCATCAATGGCTTGGTACCATATAAATTTGGGGCCTTTTTTGATTAAGGGGACGGGGGCGCGGAGGGCCGTTTAATTTTTGAATGTACCAAAAAAACCATGTGGGATATCAAATGAAAGGTCTTGACGAGTACATCTCATTGGATTGTAGCCGGGGTGCGCCGTGGTTCATGACGGGCCCAAATCGGGGCAATGTGGGGCCCCATAATACAAAAAATCATGTGTGGTATCAAATGAAAGGTCTTGACGGGTACATCTCATTGAGCGGTATTCCGGGGGGCGCCGTGGGTCATGTCAGGCCCCAAACGGGGGCAATGTGGGGTCCATAATACAAAAAAACATGTGGGGTATCAAATGAAAGGTCTTGACGAGCACATCACATTGGATGGTAGTCCGGGGGCGCCGTGGGTCATGTCGGGCCCAAAACGGGGGCAAAGTTGGGACCTATAATACAAAAAATCATATGGGGTATCAAATGAAAGGTCTCGACGAGTACATCTCATTGAGCGGTATTCTGGGGGCACCGTGGGTCATTTCAGGCCCAAAACGGAGGCAATGTGGGGTCCATAATACAAAAAAACATGTGAGGTATCAAATGAAAGGTCTTAACGAGCACATCACATTGGGTGGTAGTCCGGGGCACCGTGGGTCATGTCGGGCCCAAAACGGGGGCAAAGTTGGGCCCTATAATACAAAAAATCATATGGGGTATCAAATGAAGGGTCTTGAAGAGTTGATCTCAATGGGTGGTAGTCCGGGGATTGCCGTGGGTCAAGTGGGCCCCAAAATCAAAAAAATCATTTTGGGTATCAAATGAAAGTTTGTGAAGAGTACATCTTGTTGCTTAGTCCATAGGTCATACGGGCCCAAAACCAGTTAACAGAAAATGAAAATGTTAAATGTTAAAATTAACAGAAAATGTAAATTTAACAGAAAATGTAAAATTTAACAGAAAATGTAGAATTTAACAGAAAATTTAAAATTTAACAGGAAAATGTAACTATAACAGAAAGTGTAAAATTTAACAGAAAAATGTAAAATTTAACAGAAATTGTAAAATTTAATAGCAGATGTAAATTTAACAGAAATTAACAGGCCTTTTTGATGAGTGGGAAGCGGGCGCGGAGGGCCGTTTAATTTTTGAATGTACCAAAAAACCATGTGGGGTATCAAATGAAAGGTCTTGACGAGTACATCTCATTGGACGGTAGTCCGGTGGGCGCCGTGGGTTATTTCGGGCTCAAAACGGGGGCAATGTTGGCCCCTATAATACGAAAAATCATGTGGGGTATCAAATGAAAGGTCTTGACGAGCACATCACATTGGGTGGTAGTCCGGGGCGCCGTGGGTCATGTCGGGCCCAAAACGGGGGCAATGTTGGCCCCTGTAATACAAAAAATCATATGGGGTATCAAATGAAAGGTCTCGACGAGTACATCTCATTGAGCGGTATTCTGGGGGCGCCGTGGGTCATGTCGGGCCCAAAACGGGGGCAAAGTTGGGACCTATAATACAAAAAATCATATGGGGTATCAAATGAAAGGTCTCGACGAGTACATCTCATTGAGCGGTATTCTGGGGGCGCCGTGGGTCATTTCAGGCCCAAAACGGGGGCAATGTGGGGTCCATAATACGAAAAAACATGTGGGGTATCAAATGAAAGGTCTTGACGAGCACATCACATTGGGTGGTAGTCCGGGGGCGCCGTGGGTCATGTCGGGCCCAAAACGGGGGCAATGTTGGCCCCTGTAATACAAAAAATCATATGGGGTATCAAATGAAGGGTCTTGAAGAGTTAATCTCAATGGGTGGTAGTCCGGGGATTGCCGTGGGTCAAGTGGGCCCAAAATCAAAAAAATCATTTTGGGTGTCAAATGAAAATTCGTGAAGAGTACATCTTGTTGCTTAGTCCATAGGTCAAACGGGCCCAAAACCAGTTAACAGAAAATGAAAATGTTAAATGTTAAAATTAACAGAAAATGTAAATTAACAGAAAATGTAAAATTTAACAGAAAATGTAGAATTTAACAGAAAATTTAAAATTTAACAGGAAAATGTAAATTTAACAGAAAGTGTAAAATTTAACAGAAAAATGTAAAATTTAACAGAAATTGTAAAATTTAATAGCAGATGTAAATTTAACAGGCATTGTTAATTTGACAGGAAATGTAATATATGTACATATAACAAAAAATTTAAAATTTAATAGAAGATGTAAATATAACAGAAAATGCGAATTTAAGAGAAAATGTAAAATTTTAAAAGAAATGTAAAATTTATTGCAAAATGCGAAATCTAACAGAAAATGAAAAATTTTACAGAAAATGTAGAATTTAACAGAAAATTTAAAATTTAACAGAAATATGTAAATTTAACAGAAAGTGTAAAATTTAACAGAAAAATGTAAAATTTAACAGAAATTGTAAAATTTAATAGCAGATGTAAATTTAACAGAAATTGTTAATTTGACAGGAAATGTAATATATGTACATATAACAAAAAATTTAAAATTTAACAGAAGATGTAAATATAACAGAAAATGCAAATTTAACAGAGAATGTAAATTTTTAAAGAAATGTAAAATTTATTGCAAAATGCGAAATCTAACAGAAAATGAAAAATTTTACAAAAAAATGTAAAATTTATGACTTTCCCTTTTATAAATTTACACCTCCAGTATATTTATTACTTTCCCTTTTATGAATTCACATTTCCTGTATGTCGTTATGTCGGTATCTCCTCACCTGGCCATAACTCTTAAAGGGCTGGACCGATTGAGCTCCAATTTGGAAGTTGAGTGGTATCAGATGATTTGTGCCCTATAAATGAAGGGCCTTTTGGGGAAGAGGAACGGAGGGCTGCTTAAATTTTTATATGTACCAAAAAAAGCATGTGGGGTATCAAATAAAAGGTCTTGCCGAGTACATCTCAATGGCGTAGTTCGGGGGTCGCCGTGGGCCATGCCGGGCCCAAAACGGCGGCATTGTTGGGTACCATTATACAAAAAATCATGTGGGGTATCAAATGAAAGGTTTTGAAGTGTACATCGCAATGGTGAGTATTTCGTGGGTCGTCGTGAGTCATGTAGGGGTTAAAACGGGGGCAATGTAGGGCCCCATCATACAAAAATCATGTGGGGTATCAACTGAAAGGTCTCCAACAGTACATCTCAATGGGGAGTAATCCGGAGGCCGCCTTGAGTCATCTCGGGCCCAAAACGGGGTAATGTGGGGCACCAGCATACAAAAATCATGTAGGGTATCAAATGAAAGCTCTGGAAGAGGACATCTTGTTGAGTACTGCGAGAGGTACTCTGGGTCTTGTGGGGCCCATAATGTAAAAAGACATGAGAGGTATCAAATAAAAGATATTAAAGAATACATCTCGTTTCGCAGTCCGTTGGGCTTCGTAATTTATGTTAGGCCCCAAAACCTGTGTCATGTGGGGGCCCATCATAAAAAAATCATGTGGGGCATCAAATGAATGGTCTTGAAGAGTAGTCCGAGCAGTACCCTGGGTCATGTGGAGCCAGTTATACAAAAAAAATATGTGGAGCACCGGGGGCCATGGAAGGCCCAAAACATCGGCCACATGTGGAATTCCAAATAGTGGGCCATGAGGAGCTCAAACAAATCATTCCCAAGTTGTCAAAGTATTTAAATATTTTTAGTCGGTCAAATTAATAAATATTTGACCGACTAAAAAATGTAAAATAAAAAATATAAATAAAAAAAAGTTTTTTAAAAATACTTTCCCTTAAAGAAATATTCAACTAAAAAGTAATAAACAAGCAAATAATACCACATCAATGTACTTTCCCGTTGAGTTTAAGCCACTGCCAGCAGTGGTAAGGGAAAGTAGATCTTATCAGAATTAAGGCCATTATAAGGAGGTCTACTTACCCTTACTACTGCTGACAGTGGCTTAAACTCAACGGGAAAGTACATTGATGTGGTATTATTTGCTTGTTTATTACTTTTTAGTTGAATATTTCTTTAAGGGAAAGTATTTTTAAAAAACTTTTTTTTATTTATATTTTTTTTATTAAGTAATGTACTTTGTCCATTTTTCTGGGTTTATACCTTGAAGATGTCTAAGTAATTAGACGCAACGTCGTAAATAAACTTTTGTTGATGAAACAATAATAGTTTTGTTTGGCCTATTAGCCCAATATTTATATATTTTAAAAATTAATAAAAGACACAAGTTATATAAATGCTTTCGAAAAATTAAAAAAAATGATTACGGAAGATCCAATGTTGAAATATCCGGACTTTAATAAAAAATTTAAATTATTTACCGATGCTAGTGCTTATGCAATTGGGGCAACATTACAGAAAGATTCTCATCCAATAAGCTATGCTAGTAGAACACTCAACGATCATGAGAGAAACTATTCAGCCATAGAAAAAGAATTATTAGCGATCGTCTGGGCAACTAATTATTTTAGACCCTATTTATATGGTAATAAATTTGATCTTTTAACTGATCATCAACCATTGAAATGGTTGCATAATAAATCGCAAGGAAAAGATATAAATCCACGATTAAATAGATGGTTATTAAAACTTGGAGAATATAATATGAACATAGAATATATTAAAGGAAAAGAAAATGTAGTTGCTGATTTTCTCAGTAGAATAGACATCGTGAAAAACGAAATCAATTTGAACGAACTTTTTAACAATAATAGTATAAATGAGTCCAATGATGAAAATACACTTTCCCTTCAAAATAACATAAATTCAGATAGTAATACAATATATTCGCAAATAGAAGAATTAAATGACCATTTCTCAATGTTAGATACAGTAGTTAATAGATTTAAAACTCAAATTATATTAACAAACAATAAAAATAAAGAAACTGAAAGAAGCTTTATTAATAAATTCTGACGACATAGAAAGACATTTAGTTGATATTTTTAGAAGATACATTAGTACAGGTAAAATAGGAATTTACACCGAACTGAACGATCATAAATATAATAAGGTTCAGAAAAAATTAACAGAACTATTTACCGAGAGCTCCAATATTAAATTTGTCAGATGTAGTTACATATTATGCAAAATATATGACATCCGAAGACGAAGCTTTAAAGGAAATACATAAATACCATTAATATGAAACTGGTCACTCTGGAATTAATGAAAACTATGAACGTCTAAAGAAAGCTATTTACATTCCAAATTTGTAATAGGGTGAGATATTCAAGAAAAACCATAAAAGCTAAATTTGAAAAAGCAGAAACTCTAAACGATATTAAACAAATTATACATATGGATGTGTATACAAATAGTAAAGGTAATTTTCTAACGTTTATTGATAGATTCTCCAAATTTGCTACGGCTTATTACCTAGAAGATAGCAATAACCAAACAATCATTGAAAAGTTAAGACAGTTAAAATCTCAAATAGGACATTTTAAAAAATTAATTACAGATAATGAGTTCAGAAGTATTAATATAAAAGATTATTTAAGAAATGAAAACATTGAACTTCATTTAGTTAAACCTAATAATCATATTGGGAACGCCGACATAGAGAGATTACACAATACAATAAGCGAAAGAATACGAACGTTAGGCATTGAATATAATCATCTAAACATTAAAGAAAAAATGTCAAAAGCTTTAGAATAGTACAACAATAGCATTCATTCTGTTATTAAAGAGAAACCAATAAGAGTACAAGAAGGTATTTATTTTTATCACAGGAACAAAATACAAATATATAGAAATATGGTAAAAGAAAAAGAGACGTATATAAACAAAAGAAACGAAAAAAGAGAAGACTATACAGAAACAAGAAGCAACATGTATATTAAAAATTATAAAAGTCTAAGGCATAAAGAAGAACCTAAATATATAAAACATAAATTTATAAATATTCATAAAAACAATGTTAAAAGAAAACCAAAATTTTCAGGTCAACTGGACGTTCAAAATATGGATCGTAATGATGATACTAATGAGGTCAACTGTATCGTGTAATTTAATAATTAAAAAAATCTAAACCGAACATGGATACTCCGAAATAAAACTAGAGTACGTAAACATAGTTCTAAACTATTACACTGTTATACACACATTATCAATATACCAGAAATAGAAGATATTATGAAACTTTTCGAGGAAAATATACCACTATCAATAGAAAAACATCAAGCTGAAACTTTAAAAGTTGAAATATACAATTTAAAAAATAAAATAAAAATTTTACTTCCCCATAAACACAAACGAGGTTTACTTAATTTCATGGGTACAGCTTATAAATGCCTATACAAAACAATGGATGCAAATGATCCAGAAGAAATCAAAAATCATCTTAAAACAATTGATATAAATAACCACAATGTAATTGATAATGTTAATCAACAAGTTAAAATAAATAGAAACTTTAATGAAAGTTTGATTAAATTAAAGAATATTATAGTAAATGATAGGAAAAATGTTATAGATAAGTTTGAAAAGTTAAGCGATTCTAACCAAAAATTGATTTCACATATTTCATACATGGATTTTTTATTAAAACTCCAAATTTTTAGAACTAATATAGAACAGATTCAAGAAACTATAGCGTCTTCTAGATTAGGAATAATTCATAGCAATATTTTAACCAATGAAGAAATAAACAAATATAATATAGATATAGCAAAATTATCTAACATAAGATTAGGAACTATAAAAGATAATGAAAATAAAATAATTTTTATAATTTTAATTCCAAAAGATACTGTAACTACGCAAAAAAGTTTGCTAATATCTATAAGTAATAAAAATCAAGAAGAATTGAGCTTTGAACCTCACCAAATAATTAAATACAAAAATATATAGTATGTATATGAACCAAATAAAGATATAAAAAGTCTCAAAATTTGTAATAATTGTCTAATAAAACGAAATTGTCCAAGAATATATAATAATTCTACTAAAGTTATAGAAATAGATAAAGGTGATGTCATATTGAAAACCAAAATAATGTAGTTTTAAATAGTTCTTGCGATGGAAGAGTAATTAATTATTTAATATCTTTTCACAATTGTACTGTAAATATAAATGATCATGAAATGATTAATAATCAAAAAGAATTTCGACATAGTTTTGCAATACCAAATAATCTAATAAATTCTACTGAAACATATAAAAAATTAACCTTTGAAGAAATTCAATTTAAGCAAATTAATAATACAAAAGATATAACTGAATTAAGATAAGAAAATAATAATCAATCTATGTATGTATATTGTGTCAACGGTAATAATAATAATTATGATAATAGTAATCATTTCAGTATATTTTTATTGTAAGTTTCGAATAGTTCACAAAAACTCTGGGAGTTCTTCCTCTTAAGGAGGGAGGAGTTACGTCAAATACAAATACAGAAAGTATATTCTAAAATAGAATAAACTAATATAAATTATAAAAATGATTTTTTCCCACAAAATCATTTTTTTTTCTAATATCAACCAAATATCATATTATTATTATTTCCGTTCCCACAATTCATTTAGAACATAAGAATTCATATTTTACATTTTGTAATAATCAGCATTTAATATTACCTTTAATTTTAATTTAATAACAAAATTACATTTTCATAAAAAATTATTAAAGAATAATTGCAAATATTATAAAAATAAAATAGGAAATAATAAAATCCTATTTTATTACTGATTAATCTGAGATTGGAATAAAAAACAGGCATTCAGATTGATCAGATTAATCTGAGCGGAATAAAAAACACTTTCAGATTAATCAGATTGATCAGATTAATCTGAGCAGGAGTAAAAAACACACCTTAAGTCATGTAAAATATTAAGTACCACAGTTTTAGCAATATTTAGCATTATCGCCATGTAACGAAATCAAAAAAGTTTTCTGTAGACAAGTTCGGTGGAGAAGGGTTCGGAAGTTGGAAGCGTTGGGCGCCAGGTCTGAGTGACCTAGCCCTAGCCTCAATCACAAAAAGGAAAATTCTGTTTACTCCGGATCACTCAATTGCTCTACTTTATTGCCATGGAAACACCACAAATGAATAAATTATGAAATCAAAAAAAACATGGACTCATAACCCAAGGATGTTCCCCCGCTAACCTAAAAAAAGACACCAAAAGACACTCATATTTATTTATTTTCTTATAATAAATAAATATGAACACAAATAAATTAATTTATAAATAACAAAATTGGTTTTTTATTTAGTCTTATAGAAAAAAAAAAATTTAATTTAAATCAAATAAAAAAAATTCGATTCATATTCAAATTCTAATAATTTTAAAATATATATATTTATAAATAAATAGATTTTTAAGGAGCTCTGCCTTCCACAAAATTTATAATTTATTCAAAAAACACAATATACCTTTTCATTACTTTTACCAGTAGTTACGTGGCTGCTCCGGACATGTCTGGACTGGACCAACATCAAATCTGAAAACTCATATACAAAAAATACTAATAGTTTTTCATATATGTATGTATATCACTGAATAGAAAAAAAATTGAGAATTTCAAAAAAAACTACTCTACAAAAATTACTTTTACAAATTTTACAAAAATAATTAACAAAATAAATTAAACACAAAAAAAAAAAATTCCCACGACGACTGATGTACTCAGGAACTGGCAGGAACTCACAGACCACTCCAGAACACAGGATAACGCCGGAACAGAAAGACACCAGGAACAAAAATTGGAGTTCGATTCCTTTTCGAATTACGCGCGCTGGACACCATAATTATTATTATTTAAATTTTTTTTTCAAACAAAAAAAATTCAAGGTATCCAAACCCGGTGTCCAGCGCGGCGGTCAACATTCGACTCCCCGATTTCTGTTTTTGTTTTTTTTTTAAGTGGAAATCGTTCTGCACAGTGATGCCAATTAAAAAATAACAGGCGTGCTAGACTTAGTCCGTGTTAGTGCTAAAATAGTGCTAGATGGTAAAATTTAAGTTATAAATCCAAAGCGCTTAAAACAAATGCAAAATTTAGTTATTATTATTCAAAATCAAACGAATTCATTTTATTTTCAAACATAAACAATAAACATAAACAATAAACATAAAATATATACCTATATCTTTAGTTGTTATTAATATATGTTATTAATATTAATATATGACATATATAAATATATAAACATATATGTCATATAATATAATATATTTATATTTACATACTATATGTCATATAAAAATTTACAAAACAAAATAATTTAAATTATTAAATACCAAAATTATTGCAGAATATTATAAAATTAAAAATCATATGTAATGTCATATAAATAACTACGAATTTGAGGAACAATTGCAAATATTTTACATTTTATATAAAATGGTGAAATTGATTGATAAAAAACATTGACATAAAATATTTCTTCGAAAGTACCTGTTCTTTTTTATTTTTCAGTATAGACATTAACTAAAATTAATAATTATTAATTATTAAAAATTATAAAAAACCATAAATTATGTACATACTTGAAAAAATCACTTAAGTGAATATATGAATATTGAAAAACTATAGTTCAATTACATTTTTTTTTTGAAAATGAAACGAACGATACATAAACGGGCAGTAAATTCCAATAAAACGAAACCAGAAATTTGAAATCAAAAACATTTCAGAAAATTATATGGAAAAGTCAAAAGTGCTAAAATGAGAGCTAAATTATATCAGTAGTGCTAGAATTGCACCTAAGTGCAATTTCAAAAATTATAGTGCTAGGAGTCAACGAAAAGTACTAGAACTAGCACCGAAGTGCTAGGTTTGGCACCACTGGTTCTGCATACAATATTTTAGCTTCAGCGCGATATTGTCGAGCTTTACCATAAATTTACTGGGTCGGGCATATTCTTTCTCGGAAAACATTTTGTGTTTTAAATTAAAATTTTACTTGTCTGTCAATGGTACTTTTGAAACAAAATTATTTTAAAAATCTAACGCCTTAGTTATGTTTGAGCAAGCATTAATTTAACTAGTACAAGTACTAAAAGTAATAAAAAACCCATCAGTAAGAAAAACAAAAATAACAATAACAAAAAACCCATCAGTAAGAAAAACAAAAATAACCCGAACAAATTGTTGGAAAAATAATTTCTAATTACTCGCCCATCCGGCTTAAAATTATTTCCATCTTAAGCTACTTTTTAAAACTTAAAATATCTTAATATTTACCTGTAATATCTTAATGTTTAACTACCCGCTTTCAATTAATGTGGATAATAAAATAGATTTTTTATTTGAATGAGGACATGATTGCGTTTCTTTTTACGAAAAAAAGTTATTTAGAGGAGTGTTTTCAGGAAATTGATTTTTCTAGAAAAGTTTTGCAAAAAATAAAATTCAGTTAGTGAGCCTGTAGGTTCTAAACCCGTGAAACTACGTCTTAATAGCTTGTCTTATGGGCTTGTCGAATACCTATTCAGCAACACATAAACCAGTTTTAAATACTACCACAAATATATCGTATATCTTTCGCAATATATACATATAATATATATATACAGGGTGTCCCAGTTTGGGATGCTAATCCGTTAAGGGGTGGTTCCTTGGTTCATTATAAGCAAAAAATCGCATGGAAGGGGGGGGGGTGCATTTTCAACACCCGCTGAGCTACAGGGTGTTTTAAAAAAGTCCTTCGGAGAAGTAGGTACAAGGACTTATTCAATTATAACTTCTAGCCTATTGAACCTAGAATATCCAAACTAGGCGCGTTTGATAGACAATTAGTTTACCTTTATTTCGATGTTACCGTTATTTTTACGGGTTGCTAGGTCTGCGTTAAATTGCGTTAAAGTTATGATTTAAAAAAAAAATAATCAGATTTTGGAAAAATGCCAGTTTCTCAAAATTTTGCCCGGTTTAAATTTTTTTTAAAATTTGATTTGGATGCGTCATAGTGTTACTTACGAAATCGCCATATAAAGATTTTACCTGCGACTTCTGGTTTGCCCAGTAGAAAGGTAACAAAAAAACGTCCTTTAATTGTGTTAAAATAAAAATAATAACAAAAATTGGTTTCGATTAAAATAATTTTATTTCAAAGTGTTATTTAAATAATTTTACCATTATAGGATTATAGCAGTTGCTCAAAGTGACCTCCTCCCACCTGAATGCAAGCAAGTGCTCGTTTTTGTAATTATCTTGTCATATCAAGTGTTGCTAATTGGTCTCTAATTTTTTGCGCTGCTACTTCAATTCGTGCCTTCAATTCTTCTAATGTTGTTATTTCGGTTGCATACACCCCTTTTTTCATCGTCCCCCAAACATAAAAGTCCATAACTGTTAGGTCTGGGGATCTTGCAGGCCAATGTATTGTGCCATTTATTCCTATCATAACGGTAACATCGAAATAAAGGTAAATTAATTGTCTATCAAACGCGCCTAGTTTGGATATTCTAGGTTCAATGGGCTAGAAGTTATAATTGAATGAGTCCTTGTACCTACTTCTCCGAAGGACTTTCTTAAAACACCCTGTAGCTCAGTGGGTGTTGAAAATGCACCCCCCCCCCCTTCCATACGATTTTTTGCTTATAATGAACCAAGGAACCACCTCTTAACGGATTAGCATCCCAAACCGGGACACCCTGTATATCGACGCTAATTCAATAAAAGGGCATAAGCGACAAAAATTCCAAATTGAGATTCTGATGCCAATTTGTCGCTCTTTGGCTACTGTACAAATAACTATTAACCAGAAGACAGTAAAAAGATTCTTTCATATTGTTTTGGCCAATTCTTTAAAAATCAAATGGCACAAGTGCATAATTATAGCAATTTTTCTCATATCAAATGGCATAACGCGTGGGATTTCATACAAAAAGTTTGTGCTGCAGTTGTTGCTGCTGCTGTTGTTGTCGCACGCGGGCTCTCCACTTACATAGGAATATTTTGTTATGTAATATGATACTGTTATACACATGCATACCGAGTACATGTATGTAGTAGGTGTACATAGTACTCCTACCCAAATTCATCAAAAACCAATATTTTTTTTATTAATGATTTTACATAAAGCTAATTTATACAGAGGAGTAAACACGACATCTGGAAAATGAGTTTTTCAAGAAGGTTGCGTATTATATTTGTAGATATGTATATAGTTTTTATTGAAATACATACATATTTGACCGACAGTTATATTTTTTAAGAAGCCTGAGAAGGATACCATTTTTAGCTGTGTATGGTAACTGTAGGTGTAATTATCGGATTTTGATCCGGTTTTCTGAAAATAGGTGGCAATATTGTGCTACATCGCAAAAGCCACTTTTTTCTAGATTGTTCTCGATTGTTAAAAAAAATTATGAATATTAATATTCATTGCTTAAATTAATAAATTTGTATATTAATTATTAGCAGCTTCATATAAAATTTCTAAGATCTAAGATTTTTTTAAAATTACTTTTCTTATGTATGGAATATGAATTTCGCAAATGTCGAAAATTGCAACGATTGTATTAATACTCATACATTTTGCATTGCAGTATATTTTGGAAATAGAATTAGACCGATTGACGATAGAATTTAGTGAACGCAAATTGGGGAGATTGTCAATTGTAAGCTTTATTATAATTTATAATTTAACTTTAAGTACAATTTTGCTTCATATCTTTATATATGAAGCTTTGTGGTGCAGAGCAAATTTCGAAAATTTTTTTTTCGGAATTTTAAATTTTTTCTTACGTTTTAGATGTCAGGGAACCAGAATCAGCAAAAAAAAATTTCGTGTCCGCCGTACGCCGTACGTCGTACGTCGTACGCCGTACGCAAAGCAAAAATAGACTTTTTGAATCACTTAGAAATAGTTCTAAAACATATTCAATTCAATAAAAAATTTGCAGAAAAATTTTCACCCTTTTCTCCTTTAACATAGCTGAGGAAGTATATTTATAAAACAAGAGGCAACACCTCCTCGGGGGACTGGATTAAAAAACTAAGAAATTAGTTTTTTTTAAATACTATGATAGACCTTGCGCGAAAAAATTATTTCCATACCTGCAACCCCCTCTATTCTACATCATTTAGAAATGCTACATTTCAAAATTTATTATATAGTTTATGAAAATTTATTTTTTGGAACTTAAAATGACTATAAAATAAGCCACAGTTTAGATATTAACTTGAACCTTATAAATTGGGTGCAACAGGTTCGTGGTAATCCAAATCACTCCAAATTTTATCCTTCTGCTCTTTTTGGGTGGAGGAGGGGGTATATTTAGGAAACAAGCTCCATGCCTTCCGCGGGGCTCTAATTAAAAAAAATGGAAAAATACTGTTTTAACAATAAAATTTTACACCTTATATGAAAAAATCAGCCCCATCCCCTCAACCCTCTTTATGTTAGTTGTTTTTGAATTTCGATATTTTCAAAGTTAAATTTTTAAAATTGAAAATGGCTATAAAATGGTCCAGATTTTATGTACGGCTTTGTAACTTCTGTGCCAGGTACCATAATTTCAAACCTTGCGAAATCACTTAAAATTATAAACCACCATCGCATTAAAGTAGAGGAGGGTTTTTTTTAATGAAATAAGCAATATCCCCTATGCGGGAGACTATATCAAAAAAATGAAAAATCAGTTTCTTAACAACACTATTCTACACCTTGTACATAAAAACGAGACCTGTACCTTCAACCCTCTTCATTTTACGGTTGTGAAAATTTCGACTTTTTTTAAAAATTAAAAGGTCTTAGATTAGATATTAGCTTTCAAATATAGTTTTCAAACCAAAATTCCAACCTTTTCTGCTCTAGTAACTCCAAAATTTAAAAATTAGTATAACAGTGTTGTTTTTATTCATTGGTAATTCATTGGTAAGTTAAACTCAGTCCAAATTCTTAACTGACATATACAAATTGATATACAAAAAAAAATCTGCCAAGTTGTAAGTCCTTTTGATCCACCTAGGATTTAATGAAAACGAAGATTTAAATAAAATTTATAAATTCACGTGTAAAATTTTATTATTAAGGGTGTGTGTGAATTGGTTAAAAATTGGTTAAAAATTAAAATTATGACAGTAAAATTAAAATTTTTGAAAGTTTTATTCACCACAAGAAGGCGCCGAAATTTTATCTGCTCTGGACCTAGTATAAATTTTGACAATTTAGTTAAATTTTTGATTGAAATAAATTAATTTTAAATTCATTTATTTTTGAAAATAAATAAATTTTTGATTGAAATTTAAATTGATATCAAATTTGTATCAAAATTTTTTTTTTTTTTTTGAATTTTTTTTTGAAAATAAAAATTAAGAGCTAATAAAATATTAATTTCAAAATAAAAATAATAATATTATATTATTATTATTATTAAAAATTTAATTTTGTTAAAATTAGCAAAATTAATGGGAAATATATTTTAAATACTCTATTCATATTGAATTTTCCTTAGAATTTAATTATGTAAAATTTTTAACCAATTCACACAGTTAAATTTTTTAAAAACACCCCACAGTTAAATTTTTTTTAACCTCGTGGGGATTTTTTTTTAACCAAATTATTTTTAACACTTTGACACACGCCCTAAAAAACTATTTTTTAATTTTTTTTAAATTAACCCTCCGATGTAGGATGTTCCTTATATATACCTCCTCCTCCACCGAAACAGAGCAGCGGGTTAAAATCTGAGTGAATTGGGTAAGCACTAACCTATTGCACCTAATTTGTAAGTTGAATGGTTATAAATAAAGTGTGGCTTGTTTTATAGTCATTTCATATTCCAAATATTCAATTTTCATAACTATATAATAAATTTTCAAGTGTAATATTTTTATGTGATAAGAATGGAACTAAATTTTTCGCATAAGGTGTGAAATAGTGTTTTTAAGAAAATAATTTCTCATTTCTTCAATCCAGTCCCCCGCGGAGGTGTTGCATCCTATTTCACAAACATACCTTCTCAACCCTATTAAAAAGGGAAGAAGATAAAATTTTTGAATGATTTCACTAGCCTATTATACCTAATTTATAAGATTCAAAGACCTATCTGAAATGTGGCATATCTTATGATCATTTTAAATATCAAAAATTCAATTATCATAAAATCTGGTTCTATTAAATCATATTATGTATATTATGTTATATTGTCATGTAGTAATTTTAAAAATTAATATATAGGTACATATGCATATATAAATTAAGAAGCTGTAATATTATATATATATATATATATTATATATATATATAATATATATATGTATGTATATATATATTAAATATTATATGTTTATATATATATATCTATATATATATATATATATATATATATAATATTACAGCTTCTTAATTTATATATGCATATGTACCTATATATTAATTTTTAAAATTACTACATGACAATATAACATATATATATATAAGTATATATAATATTACAATAATAATAAATATAATATTAAATATTATATAATATTATATCATAACTTCAACCCTACATTACAGATAAGAATTTGATCATTTTTACCATTCGAATAATGTTTCATATAAGAACATAAAATATATTTACTTTTAAATTGTGAAAAAAAATAGTTTTATAAAATATTATAACTTTTACTTAATTCCTTGTTTTTATTAAATCCTAGGTTTATCTAAAAGGGGATATGAAGCACTCTTCCAACTTGGCAGCTTTTTTTATTCGCTGTAAATATACAAAAATAACAATTTTGGGTGTTTGTAACGTACAATTGCAGTAGTAGCTTTGATTTTTCGTTTAACAAACTGTTTGTGACTTTAAGGCTCGAGTAGCGCAGTTTAGTCTTTTATAGAGGAATTGTTTTGCCCATTTTATTCAAAACCAGTGAACATTTTCTTCCACGAAATTTTTATAATATTATCAAGAATATATAAATTTCACGGATAGGTGTTTTACTTTTTAATCCCCCCCCTATTTACCTGTGCTAACACCTGAAAGTGGGCCATTTTATTGCCCATTTTATGACTAAACCCTTACATATTTGTTTTACAGAATAAAGATTGAATATATTTTTCACGGATGTATGTTTTACATTTTTGATATTTGTTATCAATTTTGTAATAATTAAATTTTTATATAATAACCTCTTTTTTTCAAAAAGTTTTTGGAAATAAATGTGTGGATTTTAGTGTATCTAGTCTCCGATAGGGAACTTTGAGCGCTGAAGTCAATTTTAAAATAGTTTTATTGTCAATGAAAGCTCTTTATTTGTCTGTGTGTGTTTCAAATTATTGTTTATTTGCAATCCAATTCTGATTTTTTTTTTGAATAATAGCTTTGTATGAACATACAATATGGATGTATAGTATATAGAAAATATTAATAACATAATTTTTTTTTAGTTTTTCAGATAAAATGTATGAGAAAAGGTGGATTTTTGGATTCAGGTGTGTTTTTTTTATTTGTTTCAAAAATTGGCTCAGGCTTATAAAATTGTAAAAAAAATTTAAAATTCCTAAAAAATTTTTTTCGAAATTTGCTCTGCACCACAAAGCTATATATATAAAGATATGAAGCAATAAGTAAATTTTCTACTTTATTTTGTAAAATGTTTCTAATACTAGGGACACACCAAAATTGAAAACCTAAGTTTTCGCGAAAACTAGATCTAAAAACTTTTATAGTGACACAACAAAAATGGAGCGCGATTTCGTTTTCGAATGTCAAATTATGAAAATTATTTATTTAAACAACTCTACGTAAAAACCAAAAAAATAAAAATAGTAATTATTTCTTTTTAATGTCAAATTTTCAGATTTAATTATATTAAAAATTATTTAATAAAATTTAATTTTTCTTCTTTTATGAAAAAAATAAAATTTAATTTTTCTTCTTTTATAAAATTTAATTTTTCTTCTTTTATAAAAGCTATGCCTACTTCAAAAATACATATCTTCTATTTTGTCATAGATGGCGCTAAAATAAATTTTCGTGAAAACCTTAAAAAATTGTAGGTTTCGTGTTTTCAATTTATTCCTGAAAACTGTACTAAACCTTATGAATTCCCATTTTTGAACTTTGAAAACACGAAAACTGAGTTTTCGGTTCTGTGTGTGGGTATTAGAATTTCCTAAAAACAGCAAATTATACAATTTAATTGAAATTTAAAATAATAGTTAGGTTGCTAGGTTTTTCCTTTGGAAACAAATTTATACTCTGGAAATAAATTTATACTATGTATATTATGCTGGATGAAATTATGTATGCTCATATTTTCATCTGGGATTTTCTCTGGCACCCCTGGATGGATTGGGCTGATATTTGGTAAACATAATCATTATAGTGTTCTATAATTAACTATGCCAGTGCGCCTCTATTATTTCCCACAAAATATCAGAAAGCACGTTTTCATCATATAACCATCTTCCAAGTAGAGGATATGGAGGAGCACTAGCATAATTAACTATAGAACACTATAATGATTGTGTTTACCAAATATCAGCCCAATCCATCCAGTGATGCCAGAGAAAATTCCAGATGAAAATATGGCCATTCAGCATTTCATCCAGACCACTAATTTGAATGTCTTTACCGAATATCAGCACAATCCAACCAGAGGTACCAGAGAAAATCCCAGATGACAATATGGGCATACATAATTTCATCCAGGATAATATGCATATTATATTGATATTTTATTTAAAAAGATTGAAATACGACCTTATTTGAAATACGCCGTTTTGTAGAATAACCCCCAATATATCTGATCGGATATTGATTTTTACATTTTACAATTATTTTTATATATAGATATACATAAATTATAATATAATATATTATATAAAATAATTGTAAACTCAATAAAAGGTATATGTAAAATGAATTACATTACCCATCAATATCTGGTCTATCAATAATAGATGTAATATATCGATTATTGTTTGACCAGTAATATATTGATTATATTATCAACTCGTTTCCAAAAATCAAAATGTAAGATAATTTTATCATTACACATTTTTATTAAAATATACATTATATACAACGCCGCGTTCAATTTACTCATAAAAAAACATCAAATAATGTATTACATAAAAAAGCTCTTTTTCAGAAATAACATTGTTATGATCAAATAATGTATTACATAAAAAAGCTCCTGGACCCTTAAGCAAGAATCTTTGTTTCTTAATTGCGTTGCGTATATTTAATATTTTTGCTACAACAGGCCCATTTAAATATACAATCAGGTGTTCCTGCATTATATTGTTATATAAGAATATTCTAGAAGCCCATTATTCATTTATTGCTATTTGTTTATTTTAAATATCTATATAGATGTTTTTTAGAGCATCAGCATAATTTAAGCTTTGTTTATTCAGGTGCTTTATTTTTAAGATGAATTTATTGTTTACATTATAATTTTTGGAAGCATAGAAATCAAATATTGTTTACATTATAATTTTTGGAAGCATAGAAATCAAAGATTGTTTATACATTATAATTTTAGGAAGCATAGAAATCAAAGCTTATAAATACATTTTTTAAGATAACTTCTGTGAGTTTACTTTTGAAGATCTAAGAATAAAGAACCTTTTAAAAATAAAAGGAAGTTTTATTTACTTTTTAAAGCCGAAGTTTATTAATTAAATAATTAACTTAATTGGCGCAATTTTAATTGTACATCTAATAAAAATTTGTTGTGCAAGGTTTTAACAGCCAAAATAATTATTAAAAGTTATTAATTTCATTGACTAATAGTAGGAAATCTACTATAAAATTTTTATTTAAATAAAAATAACTATAAACAGTGAAATTTAAAACTATAAATTTTAATAATAGTGTTAAAATTAAAACTGTAAGGAAAGATTTTGTTAACGCTGAAGTTACTATCTTTCTAAATAAATTGCATAAAACAAATTTAAAATATAAAAAAAAAGTGTGGAGTTTGTATCAAGTTAAGATACCTTAAGATACCTTTTTTTTGTTGAATCTTCAAGGATCTTCAATAAAAAAAAAGTAAGCCAACAAAATAGTATGTTCATTATCGAACAAAAAGGGGTTTATATTATTTTAAGTTTTTTTTTATTGAATAAATTATAAAAATATTTTTTATTGTGAAAATTGAGAAATTTGATTGTTAAATTGTGAAATTATAAATTTTTTTTTTAGTAAAATAAAATGGATCCTGAAATTAGAGAAACCTTAAATTATATCGCGAAAAATATAAGTTATATTACACCTTTTGATGGGGACAAATACGCTCTAGCTGGATTTGTCAATCGAGTTGAATCCCTAATTCCAATAATTAATCCTCTCGATGACAATTGTAAGTTTCTTATATTGGGATATATTACAGATAAAATAATAGGAGTAGCTAAACGCAATTTATTCAAACATGGTACAGTTGAAAGTTGGGCTATGTTAAAATCAATTTTAATTAAGAATCATGGAGAACGAACTCCAATAATAAATTTAATCTATGAATTAAAATTATGTCGGTGTGACGATACAGTTGAAAATTTTTATAGAAAAGTATGCTTTATTGTGCCGAATAAATAATGCAGTTTTTAAACGGTGAAAATACACATGATGAATTATTAGAAAATCAAAGAATTGTATTAAAACATTTTACTGACGGTTTACCGCCTTTAGCAGAAAATTTGGTAGGTTGTCAGGAACCTGAAAATATCGATGAAGCATACGGCTTATTATCAAAATATGGTTATTTACATTTTACTCATAAAGCACATATCCCACAAAAAGTTAATCTGAATCGTAATCAAAATAATTATAAAAATAATCAAAATCGTAATATAAATCAAAATAAATTTAATAATAATTTTAACAATCATAATTATTGACAACACGAACAAAGTGGACAGTCGCGACGAACATTCTTCCCTTATAACAATTATAATGGAAACTATAACAGACAAAATAATGAACGCAACTATAATAACAGACAAAATAATGAAAGACGACCTGAACGCGTGGATATATCTACGATAAGACAACAACCAGAACTATTATATAACTACCTTATATAATAATAAACAATAAAATTCGTGACCTTAAATTTATGGTTGACTCAGGCGCGGAATATAGTATAATTAATCCTAATATTTGTAATCCCAAATGGAAAGTTTATCCCAATTTGCAGCAGAATTTAAGAACACTTAATCGAAATATTATTTCAAATACTTTATATAGCTTTCCATTATTTAAAGAGTTCAATGAAGAAGAATATTTTGTGAATTTTATCGAAGTCCCTTTTTCAAAAAATTTTGATGGCATAATAGGTAATAATATTTTAGTCAAGTTAGATACAAATATTAATTATAAACAACGAATGTTAAAAACTCGCAAAGCTACAATTCCATTTTTTCTAAACGAAGAAGAAGAACTTTACAAAAAAAATTGTAAAATTAATGATTCTTTGAACATTTTTAGTCATGAATATTTCAATGGCACTATTCCAATTGAAAGCTTTTCTAAACATTTAAATAAAAAAGACATTGAAAAATTAAAATTTTGTTTAAATCCTTTTCGAGACATATTTTTTAAAGAAGGAGAAAGTCTTACCTTTACTCATGAAATTCAACACAAAATACAAACAAAATGATGTTCCCATTTACAGCAAGTTATATAGATATCCGGAAATACGATGTATTAAATCGTCAAGAAGTAGATAGGCAAATTAATGAAATGTTAAAACAAAACATAATTAAGCATAGTGATAGTCCGTATAATTTTCCTATTTGGATTGTTCCGAAAAAAATTGATCACTCAGGTAAACAGAAATGGCGTCTTGTAGTTTATTATCGCAAATTAAATGAGCAAACCATAGATGACAAATTTCCTATCCCTAATATCGAAGAAATATTTGATAAATTAGGAAAATGTACATACTTTACTACGATTGATTTAGCAAAAGGTTTTCATCAAATAGAGGTTTTACCAGAACATCGAATTAAAACAGCATTTTCTACATTAACTGGTCATTATGTATTCGTAAGAATGCCTTTTGGTTTGAAGAATGCACCATCCACCTTTCAGAGATTAATGAATAAAATTTTAAAAGAATTTATTAACCAAATTTGTGTGGTATACGTGGATGATATACTAATTTTCTCAACGAGTTTTGAGGAACATTTAGTACACTTAAGAAAAATATTACAGAAATTACGCGAAGCTAACTTGAAAATTCAAATTGATAAATGTAATTTTGCAACATATTCCACTGATTATCTTGGATACATAATAAGTGACGAAGGAATTAAACCAAATAATAAGAAAATAGAAGCCATCAATAAAATGAAACTCCCTAATACAGTTAAAGAAATTAAACAGTTTCTTGGAATAACAGGTTATTATAGGAAATTCATTAAAGGCTATGCTAAGGTAGCTTATCCATTTATTAAATATTTGAAGAAAGACAAAAAAATTTATACTACAGATTCAGAATACATAAATGCATTTAACAAAATGAAAACTTTACTATTTTCGGATCCAATTCTTAAAATTCCTGATTTTAATAAACAATTTACATTAACGACAGATGCATCAAACTATGCAATTGGTGCAATACTTAGTCAAAATAATCATCCTACTTGCTATGCATCCCGTACTTTAAATGATCATGAAAAAAATTATTCCACTATAGAAAAAGAATTACTCGCGATAGTATGGTCAATTAAATATTTTCGAACGTACTTATATGGTAGAAAATTTAACATTTGTACTGATCATAAACTACCAGTATGGTTAAATAACATAAAAGAACCTAACATGAAATTACAACGATGGAAGATTCAATTAAATGAACATAATGTTACAATAAATTATTTGAAAGGAAAAGAAAATAAAGTAGCGGATGGGTTAAGTCGATTTATTGAAGCAAACACTGATGAAAATATTTTATGTAACGATAATGAAAATAATGAAAATGAAAATGAAAATAATGAAAATGAAAATGAAAATAATGAAAATGATATTATTCAAATGAGAGAAAATAAATATAAAATGGTTAAAGATATTTTATTTAATAGCGATGAAGCTATATTATCAAATATTTTTAACAATGAAAATGATGAACACGTAAGTAGTAATAACGAGGATATTATGTCTACTGGCGTTACAGTTCATAGTGGTGTAGAAGATGAACTAAATTACGTACCCATAAGTGAAAAACCTATTAATTTGTTTAGAAAAATCAAATATTTTTAAAGAAAGGTAATAAACAAAAAGTTTTTATGAAAGTTGTTAATAAGAAAATACAAAACCACGTAATTGTGAATATGGAAAGTAATTTATTGGAAATTATGAAAAAAATCTTAATTGACAAAGAAATCATGTGTATTTATTGTGAAGATATTCAATTATTTTTAAAACTCCAAAATATTTATGTTAAATATTTTTCAAATAATTGTAATTTAAAATGCTCAAATCCTCTATTAATTTAATTAATATAACGAATAAATAGGAAATGTTGAAAATAATAAAAGAAGAACATCAACAAAATAATTAATGAAGTCTAATCTGAAATAAAAACCAAATATTATTATCCAGCACTGATAAAGTTAATAAATAAATTTATAAATAACTGCGAAACATGTACTTTAGCAAAACATGACCGAAATCCTATAAAATTACCTTATCAAATAACTGAAACTGCAACTAAACCAAATGACATTGTGCATATTGACATTTGGTTTCCATATAGAAATGTTATGTATCTTACTACTATCGATAAATTAAGTAAATATGCTACTATACATAAATTACAAGATAGAACAAGGATCTCAATTCTAAATGCTTTAAAAGAAAGAATTAGATTTTTGGGAAAAATGAGAAAATTAATCTATGATAATGAACGTTGTATTTTGCATAATTCCGTTGAACTATTCCTTAAAGAAAATGCAATAGAATCTCATGTAACCACGCCAGGTAATAAAACAGACAATGCTGATATAGAACGATTAAATAGAACTTTAAACGAACATTTACGTATGATGGAAGTAGAAAATTCCAAGAATGAGGAAATAGATGAAAGAATATTTAAAGCAATTGTATGTTATAATAATACAATACATTCCACAACAAAACTACGACCAATAGATTTTATTAATAAAATATTATTAAAAATTTAACAAATATTAAAAATTTAACAAATGAATTTGAAAAAACAAAAATTGATAGAATTAATAAATTAAATGAAAAGCGTGATAAAAAATATAATTTAAAAGATAACATTGTAATTATTAGCATAACTACGAAAAACAAACCCAAATACAAAAAACTAACAAACTTTAAAACGTCAATTAAATATGCCATAGACACTAGAAATAACAAAAATATTAAATATTGCGAAAAACAGAAAAAACGAAAATATAAATATCAAAATTAAATTCTTTCCAGATGTATGCCTAATTATTGCTTTTAATGATAATTAAGCTATTAAATGCTCAATCTAGTGAAATAATTCCGGTAAATAGTGAGAATGGTTTCATACTTTTTAAAATGGATGAAAAATTAGTTGTTAAGACATATACAAAAATATTACATATTATCAACCTTGACGATTATCAAAACATCATAAAAGCAATAGAACAAAACATTAAATCATTAATTTTTAATGAGACATATTTTTAAATAGGGAAATAACATTAACTAAACAATACTTACACATTATAACACCTCACATTCATAAAGACAAAAGAACAAAACGTGGACTAATAAATTTTTGGGGATTAGCTATGAAATTTCTTGCAGGAACAATGGATAATGATGATGCAATAGAAATTTACAATCATTTAAATAATTTAGATGATAATACAGAACAAATAACTAATGAATTAAATAAACAGGTAATAATAAATAACGATTTAATAAAAAATCTAAACAGTATAGCAGAACATGTTAATAAAATACAAACTAAAATAGAAATCTCTCACGAAAAATCGAAATTAGTTTTACAAATCTATTATTCGCATAGATATTACAGTTAATAAACAACTCGAAAAAATTTCAAGTATTTTATTGTTAAGCACTTTAAATGTATTGCCTCATAATGTTCTGACAGAAAAAGAAATTAACAAATATAATATTACTACTAAAATGTTGCCATTCATTCGAAATAGCGTATATTTAAAGGAAAATACTATAATATTTGCTATTGGTATTCCGGACTTTACGTCTGAAAAATATTTTAATGCTTTAATAATACCCTTTCCCAATTCCCAATATGAACAGCTAGACAATGACATTGAATCAGTCCAAATTCAAAATAATAATGTATTTTTAAATAACGATAAAATCATACAAAAGAAGAATTTACAATTTCACAATAATCATTGTTTAAGAAATGTTTTTCAAAAAACTAATATTTGTAAAATGAAAATTAATAATATTACTTCAGTTGAAGAAATTTTTAATGATTTAGTTATAACAAAAAATATCCCTGTTACAGAATTACAACATAATTGTATGGATCAGAATATTATAATAAAAAATAATAATGTTATTAAGTTCACTAATTGTAAGATAAAAATTAATAATTATGTATTTTACAATAAAGTTGAAAATTTTACACAAACTGTTATAATACCAATTGTAAATGTAAACTTTACAAAAATAATTGGTAATTTGACATTGGAAAAAATTAATTTAGAAAATATTCAGAATAGAGAAGACTCATTTAACTCATTTTAGTATAACTGCAATTTTGGTAATAATAAATGTCATAATAATAATAATTTTTTATTTTAAAAAGAAATGCCTTAAACAGAAAAATAATGTAATAACAAAAGTAGAATTTTCTAATTTAAGTAAAAATGATCCATTTGCAGGGACTGCAAACCACTTTAAGGGCGGTGGTGTTATATAAGAATATTCTAGAAGCCCATTATTCATTTATTGCTATTTGTTTTTTTTAAATATCTACATAGATGCTTTTTAGAGCATCAGCTCAGCATAATTTAAGCTTTGTTTATTCAGGTGCTTTATTTTTAAGATGAATTTATTGTTTACATTATAATTTTTGGAAGCATAGAAATCAAATATTGTTTACATTATAATTTTTGGAAGCATAGAAATCAAAGATTGTTTATACATTATAATTTTAGGAAGTATAGAAATCAAAGCTTATAAATACTTTTTAAGATAACTTCTGTGAGTTTACTTTTGGAGATCTAAGAATAAAAAACATTTTAAAAATAAAAGGAAGTTTTATTTAATTTTTAAAGCTGAAGTTTATTAATTAAATAATTAACTTAATTATATGTTTAATTATTAGATATGAATAAAAGATATTCTTCTGTTGAGCTCTTCAATACGCGGTTGAAGAAGTTGCAAACACTCACGCGGAACAAATTTTTTTTCAAATATAAACTTTTGGAAGTATTTAAAATATTTGTTCTGCAAACATATTTACATACTGATGCCGTTATTATACGCCCTCTCAGTTCTTTCCAAATGTTGTCTGAAGAATGCACTTGCTGCCTTATAATTTTTTCAGCTTTAATTTCTTGTTACAAATCATTGCTAAAGTTGTTGAATCTCTTTATTGTTTTCAATTGAATTGGATTTGCATTTGGTCATAGTTAAAAAAGTTGATGAAATTAAGTATATGGTGTGGTGTGCTAGTGCTATGTCAATTTTTTACCAGCTACACAAGTCTAATGGTTTTTGGTTTGATTTCTGTGAATGGTAAATTGTTATACACTCCATGTAGCTAGTAGTATAACAAAACTAAGAATGCCAGATATAATTTTACTTTTTGGTCACAGACCTCTGTAGTGGTATTATACATAAAGTTTGATTTTTGACTATCAATTATCACATCTTACAATATTTTGCATAGAAATTTCTTTGCAGTATTATAATATTTAAATCGGGTAATCATTTGTGATAGTTGATAGTCACAAATCACTTTACGACGAATGCTAGACCAACAGTCGCGGTACACAATGAAGTCAGAA